>JAKUCV010005893.1:60262-103863 GCA_028386065.3 Turnera subulata | reverse complement strand
CTAAGTCCTTAATCCTATTAAGATGACCTAGTTAAGTCCAAACCCACAATAAGCAGTTCAGATATTACAATTATCCAGTCGCACCTTGCTAGGATAAACATTGGCACCTTGCTTTGGCAAAAACTACCAAGTGTTGATCTAAGCAATGATGAGTGCATATCATGGAAGGCAACTAAGAACTTAATATTTACATCAACATATGTTCATACATCATATGCATATAATCAAAAATTCATACATTGATGTTTTGTAAATTTGGAAACCAAAAATACATGTGAACATCGATGTCTAACTTGAACATCGATGTTTTGAGAATCTGATTCTCCCAACTACTTGGCAGCACTCAGTATCCCTGGAAAGCTAAGAAGTATTTCTACAACTTTGCTGTTCAGGCCAGACACCAATTCGGCCTCCTTCTGCCCCGAATTTGTTGTTGAAGTCACTGGATTCCAGAACATCGTTGTTGTAGGTATCATATACCTTTCAAGCACCCTTGTCGAACTCATTCGACTTTCTACCAAAACATACTTTGATTGATATCACATAACAATCAAGTGCCTGATATCAAAACACTTTTGACAAAAATAACTTCAACATATATCACATATACAAACGAATTCAGCATAACACATACAAAATGAATTCAGCATATCACATGCACCAAATTGAACTTAACATATCACATACATTAAGATGAACATATCACATATGCACAACAATTCGGTTTAGAGCTTCACAAGAGGCTCCGCTACCACTGTAAGTAACCGGATATGCAAAAAGAGACAATATGCGCAGCGGAAAACCTGTAACTAATGGAGGATCCATGTGAAACGGGGTAAACCGAATAACAAAAATTCGTACCTGGTTAGGTTGAGATCTTTCACTCAACTGATGATCCGAATCAGCAAGAACCGGACAGAAATCTGACTCCTCTACGGTATCCACACGAACCGTTGATGTCCGCTAGCAATCGTCACACGATTACTAACTCGAGCACTCCCGAACTGCAGTGCTAGCTGCAGAATTTCCGAGAGCTAGAGACTAGTGTTTGATGTGTTTCTTTCTCGAGAAGGAAGTGTGCATTCCTTTGTGTGTTAATCTCATTAACCACTTTCTTTCACATACATATCATATATGTATCAACGTTAGTTTATATATAGAAATGGTCAACCTAATCACACATACATTTTATCATGCATGATTGTGTTTTCCATTATCTATACTTAGTCACAATCATCAACATGATCATGTCTCCACTAACTCAATCACATATATCAACGTATATATATTCAACGTTAGTTAGTGTAGAAATGGCCAATCTAATCACACATATATATATTATCATATATCATTATGCATGATTGAGTTTTCATTATCTATACTTTAGTCACAATCATCTACATGATCATGTTTCCACTAACTACACTTTAATCATACATATCGCTATATACATAATAATGACACATCAATTTCGTCCTTTTTGAGTAATAATTCAGGTTCAATAATTCTGGTAACTAGTGAACCAAACCAACCCAAACGACCCGGTCGAACCATGGTCCAACCACGGTTCAACCATCTGCTCGAATCAACGGTTCTATGTGTGTGACCCTGTAGGCACTTGTAATGTCCGACAATAATTGTAAAATCTCATTTTACAATTATAAGTAAAGAGCGGCGTCTAGCAACACATCATTGCTACCCGAACGACAAGATCAGTACTGATTCTATATGCCTCGGAACATGTCATCGTCCTTTCGTCCCATTATCAAGATTAAACCGAGACATGGAAAACATCAATCTCGTATATGTTTAATCTTAGTTTCTTGATCCCCGAGTTAACTGTGTAAAACGGATCCTAATGATATCGCTATATCATATAATCCGAGCATGGCCATGCATTTAACAGTTCAACTCTATCAAGAAGCCCATCTGATAATATACCCGTTATATGGGTCGGACGAATCCCATCTTGATCAATCAAAACCCACTACATATTTATCATATACCCAATGATTACCCTTAAGTCCACCCAGTTACGGATGACTAGAAATAATATCAAAGTATACGACTCATATGTTGGGAACCTTGATGATCTCAGGTCTAAGGACAATACATATAAAAGAACCACTAATGACTATCATATAACGTTCCATGTAGGGTTCTTATGTGGGTCAGTCCAGTCCACAAGTTTTCTAACTTGTACCCTTATGTAGAATTCATATCTCATATAATTCTCAACATACGCTAGTCTTAATTTATTATTACAACCCATCCATAATAATAATCGACTAGGGACATTTTAAGAATACAAAGTATTCTAGGGTTATAAATATGTGCAAGCGATTATCTCATAATCATATTTATTGGAATAACCTTAATGTATATACATGACTACATACAACCATCCATTGATTGGCTTTTGGGTATATTACACTAACAATTACTTGGGCAGAAATTGTTCTTCAATCTTAAAAAAGTTTCTCCAAAAATGGAAATGAGGACCACCAGCTCTTTGATGCATGAAAGAGGGTGTGAGGACCACTTTTCTGACCGTTAGTTGACCCTTGGAGACCAAGTAGATCCGTTGCTTTAATTGCACAGAAGTCAGCTTCTTTGCGGGACCACTTCTCCAACTGCCCAGACAGCGAAGTTTCGGTTCGACGAAAAAGCCACGCTGAAGCCAAATCTTCACGGTATTTGGTTGCTCCATTGAGCCAAATGTTGTTCCCTGTATAAAAATTTTCATACACAATATATCACAGCAGCAGTAAAATAAATATCAAACAACAACATTTATCTCCCCCTTTTGACATCAGCAAAAACAAATAAGATCCAAGGAGATAATAGATAGCATCATATAAGCGAAATATCTAAAAGTAAAGCCAAATATTTGACTTACAAACCAAATAAGAGCAGTAGTAATAAGATAGTAGTTATGCAGAAATAGATAAAAAAGGAGTACTTATGGAGAATGCAATGCATGACCTAAAGCATCAGATCTGTTGGAGCATCATTCATCATCAGAAGCTTCTTTAAAGAGGGCTGCAGAGATTTGGTTGAGATTTTCAAAGTTCTTGGACTGTGATTTCTTCATTTGGCTACGAATAGAACTCATCTCTTCCTTCAGTCCACTGATCTCTCCCTTGAGAGTAGCCACTTGTTCAGACACATCACTAATCTTCAAACTCTTTCCAGCAGATATGGTCATAGAATATTCACCATCAGGATTTGGCTTGATAGACATTTTAGCCAAAGTATCCGAATTGATCTTCTTGAGGACAATTGGCTTATCAGCGAGGGTAGGAGTAATCTTCAGTTTCTTGGCCAAAAATGTGATCAGAGAGCCATGAGAATGCTCTTTGTAAAGAGCCATGTAATGAAGGATAAGAGTACCAAAGCATATAGAGGACTTCTTGATGAGGCACGCCAGAATCCATTGGTCAAGTTTCTTGATCACTGTCCGAGAGTTCTTCATTGGCATGATAACCAGAGTCAGTGTATACATCACAACTCTGTCTCTTGGTTTCAAACTGTTGTAATTTATAGACTCGAGGCTGTTGAAGAGAATATGATTTTACTTGGAGTGACGTGGAGTTTTGAAAATGTTGATTGGAGTCCAGAAGCTGAATCATAGAATCTGATCTTCCCTTTGCTTGATCTTCAGCACTTCACAGATTAACTCAGTTGTCACCTTGATCTTCTTGTCTTTGATTGTGGTTTTGATGCACTCAAGTAGCCCTTTATTTCCATACTCAACAGTCAAGTTGTCATAGAAATCCTTCATAAGAACTTCATAGCCTTGGACCTTCAAAGTGGCTAATGTCTCAAGAGTGGCATCCTTCAACAATTTTGTTACTTCATTGGCTTCAAAATCATCAAGCTCCATTGTATAGGTTGGAGTATGAGTAAAGTACTTTTTTTTAGCCTTCTTCTTGAAACCAGACTTGGACAGATTCATCAACTTTCTTTTGGCTGATGCTGGAGTAGTTTCTTCTTCTTTCTCGAACTCCTCATACTTTTCTTCATCATCTTCATCCTTGTCAGATTCTTCATCAGCTTCATCACTATCCTTATCTTCATTATTGTTATCCTTATCTACATCCTTTTCTGATTACTTCTCGCTCTCAATTTCCTCATCTGAGTTCTGCTCTTTGTCACTATCATTTGGCTCGTTATCACTCTGCTTGGCTTCAGAACTTTCTTGCTCTTCATCAACTCTCTTTCTCTTCCTGAAATCATCATGGATAGGTGAGTTCTCACTGTGGATCTCATCATCATCAGAATCCACTTCCACAACCTTTCTCCAAGCTTCTTTCCTCCTTTTCTAAATACTGTCTTCACACGAGTGCTTGGCCTGACATGTCTAGCACGAGATGCTTGAGTGGTTGGAGTAAGAGCCAAATGTTTTGGCATCTTCGGCCTTGGCGAATCAGATTTTGTCTTGAAACTCTGCCTCTGGTTCATTGCTTGGAGTAACCTTCTCAGTGGTAGATTTGGTCTCAGGATGAGCCAAACTGGCAGCAAGCTCTCATCTTTTTCTTCAATCAGGTCTTTCTTTGGCTCTTTTTCAACTGATTTGGCCTTTCAGCAGTCTGGGCCAAATCTTCCTTCTCCTATTCATTAACTTGTTTGGCCACTTCCTTTACAATTTCAACAATATGTACCAAATCATCTGTTGCATCCTTGTCTTCCTTGGAGATTGGAATCCCAGCTGGGATTTCATCAACATTCTCAGCGCTCTTGCTCTTCTCTGTCTCATCTGTCTTCTTCTGTTCTCCGAATTTGGCTTCTTCATCAGCCAAGTGCTGTTCTTCTACAAAAGTACTCGATTTGGCTGAGTGTTCTTCATATAAACCAGGACACCACCCAGTTCCTTCATCTTCTCCTCATAGAATTCTTCTGCATCTTTTCCCGGAGGAGGTACAAGTGACCTCACAAAAGCAGCAAGCAGATTGGTTTTGGCTTTTGATGAGTCAGAACCCTCATCAGCATCCAAAGGCCTAACCTTTTCACTCGATTCAGCCATTTTCTCTACAGCAAAATCGGATTTGGCCTTTGCCAAACCAGAACCCTCACCAACACAATCAGCTTTATCAACAGATTTTTCAATAGTCATGACAGTACTATCGATTACAATATTCCTAGCATCAGATTGTGTATCAATCGATCCTACCAAAGTCTTATCAGCAACATACACCTCTCCACAACATAAAACACGAACTCTAAAAGGTTCAGAGGTTAAAATACCCATTTCAAAGATGTTCCCTGGTGGTGCTTCTTCAAGGTTGAATGCATGCACCTTGGAATCAGATTCTTCTCCTGGAGGCACCATGGCTTCTTGGTTCTGAGTCCCAAGTTTGAGTTTCTCGATTTTAACAGCCGCCTCTCTTTCTGGTGAAGAGAAATCAGGGCTTGTTTTCTCTTCTTTCTCCTTTCCCTTTTTCTTCTCTGGTGTCGAGGTCTTCTTGAATACTGGTTTTGCAGCAGCAACCTTGGTTCTCCCTTTTGGAGGTGCTGGAGGTTTCGGGGTTTTTTTTTCGAGGGTGACTCATTCAGATTTTTCCTTTTGTTGGTTCTCAGAATGGTAACTGCTTTAGGGTTTGAAGTGTTTTTATTTTAGAGAAAAACTGAAAAGGAAGTTGAAGATGAAATAGGTAATGGAGAGAGAGAGTAGTCACGGGTTTTAAGGAGAGAGGTTATCCAACTTCTATCAATGGACCACTTTGCTTTTTAGTTATTCTTTTTCCTTTTTGACAGATGTGGGACACCACATATAGCCAATGCCTCATATGTTGTCTAGTTGACTTTGCACTCTCTTTCTTCATTTCATTAACTGCTGCCTTTTGTCCACTGGATAATAGGTTTTGGCTCGTCCATGAACCAAATAGTGCAGCTTTTTCTCCTTGATGCCTTTGATGATTTGATGACAGCCACGATGTGTCCTCATATGCTCATATGCTTAGTGCAGGTGTGAGATGTGTGACAATTATATGTATTCTAAGTGCATAAGTGTGCAATATGTTATGATATGCATGAACACATAAAAACCAAATGTGGAGCCAAATCAGAATACTTATGATATATTGCAAATACCAAGCTCGAGTCTGATTTTGGTGAACTGTTCTTCCTTCAATGGTTTGGTAAAGAAATCAGCCAGTTGATTTTCAGTTCTCACAAACTCAATAGCCACATCCTTCTTCAACATATGGTCTTAAATAAAATGATTTCTCACTTCAATATGTTTGGTTCGAGAGTGTTGCACAGGGTTCTTAGTTAGATTGATGGCACTTGAGCTGTCACAAAAGATAGGAACACACTTGAAAGTTAGTCCATAATCAGTAAGTGTTTGTTTCATCCATAGTACTTGTGCACAACATGCACCAGCTACCACATATTCAGCCTCGGTTGTGGAAGGAGCAATTGAATTTTGCTTTTTACTTGACCAAGATACAAGTGATTGTCCAAGTAATTGACAAGTACCACTTGTACTTTTTCTATCAAGAGTGTACCCTACAATGTCTGCATCTGAGTAGCTTGTTAATTCGAAAGAGTTTACATTAGGATACCACAAGCCTAAAGATGATATTCCCTTTAAGTACTTGCAGATGCGCTTGATAGCTTTAAGATGAGATTCTTTTGGGTATGATTGAAATCTAGCACACAAGCAAACACTATACATAATGTCTGGTCTTGTAGCTGTAAGATAAAGAAGACTACCTATCATGTCTCTGTATAATTTCACATCAACTTCCTTACCATTCTCATCCTTGTCAAGTTTGTTGCTAGTGCTCATTGGTGTCGGACTAGTTTTGGCTTCTGACAGGCAAATCTTTTCAGCAACTCTCGTGTGTACTTTGCTTGCTTAAGGAAAATCCCACCATTGAGTTGCTTGACTTGAAAATCCAGGAAGAAATTTAATTCCCCCATCATGCTCATTTCAAACTCGCTGTGCATAAGCTTTTCAAACTCCTGACAAAGAGATTTATTAGTAGCACCAAATAGAATGTCATCAACATATATTTGCACAGAATGATATCATCTTTGTGAGATTTCACAAATAGAGTTGAATCTACCTTTCCTCATGTAAAGCATTGTGAAATTAGATATGAGCTTAATCTATCATACCAAGCCCTAAGTGCTTGTTTAAGACCATATAATGCTTTTTTCAACTTGAAAACATGTTGTGGATGCTCATGGTTTTCAAATCCTGGAAGCTGTTCTACATATACTTCTTCCATGATATATCCATTTAGAAAAGCACTCTTGACAACCATTTGATAGAGTTTGAAATATTTAAATGATGCAAAAGCAAACAACATGCGAATGGATTCAAGTCTAGCTACTGGTGCAAAGGTCTTATCATAATCAATACCTTCCTCTTGACTGTACCCTTGTGCAACCAATCGAGCTTTGTTTCTTACCACAGTTCCTGATTCATCAAGCTTGTTCCTAAAGACCCATTTGGTTCCAATTACAGGATGGTCTTTTGGCCTTGCAACAAGCTCCCACACATTGTTCCTCTCGAACTGATTAAGCTCCTCTTGCATTGCCAACACCCAGTTTTCATCAACTATGGCTTCATTGGAATTTTTGGGCTCAACTTGAGACAAAAAGGCAAGATGTGTATTGATATTTTGTAATTTGGATCTGGTGGTTACTCCTCTTCTAGGATCACCTAATATGGCCTCAATTGAATGTCCTCTAGGTGCTTGCACCTCTGAGTTTCTCGGTTGTGAGCTTGAGCCAGATTCCAAAACATTTGGCTGCACATCGCTATTCTGAACATTTGGTTCAAGAGAAGTCAAATGCTGTTGATTTACAATTGGATCAAGGATTTGCACATATTTTGCCTTATCAATATCAATAACTTGTGGCTGATTCTCAGAAGTAAACTCAACATCTGTATCGTCACTAAGATCATTCAAGTTAATCTCATCAAACACCACATGCATAGATTCTTCAACAACCATGGTTCTCTTGTTGTATACCCTATAGGTTTTACTACTCAATGAATAACCAAAGAATATACCGTCATCAGACTTAGCTTGAAACTTATCTAGATTATCTTTAGTATTCAAGATGTAACACATGGAGCCAAATATGCGAAAGTATGCAATATTTGGTTTTCTGTCGTGCCAAATCTCATAAGGTGTCTTTTCAACTAATGGACACAAAGAGACTCTATTTAGGACATAGCATGCTGTGTTCACACCCTCAGCCCAAAAATAGGCAGGTAACTTATACTCATTAAGCATAGTTCTAGTCATTTCTTGCAAGGTTCGATTCTTCCTTTCCGCAACCCCATTTTTTTGAGGTGTTCTAGGAGTCGAAAATGTGTGTTCAATTCCATTTTGTTGACAGAATTGATTGAAGGTGGAATTATCAAATTCTCCTCCACGATCACTTCTGGTTTTAGATATTTTATACCCTTTTTCATTTTGCAGCTTTCTAACTAATGAGCCAAATTCTTGAAATGCATGATATTTTTTAGAAAGAAATAGAACCCATGTGAATCTAGAATAATCATCAACAATAACAAATGCGTACTTTTTACCACCAAGACCCATAGTTCTCATAGGACCAAAAAGATCAATGTGTAGAAGTTCAAGAGGTCGAGAAGTTGATACCACATGTTTTGGCTTAAAAGAACATTTGATTTATTTACCGAGCTAACATGCACGACATTTGGTTTCTGCCTCGAACTTTAGTTTAGGCAGACCATCGACCAATTCTTTCTTTGACAGATTTGAGATAAGTTCAAGATTTGCATGCCCTAGCCTCTTGTGCCATAGAGTTGTAGTATCTGTTCTTGCACTAAAACACTTGATCTCAGGATTAGTAACATCATTTAAACATATAGAATATAGATTACCAGTCCTTTTTCCAACAAACAAGATATTCTCATCATCAACTCTACTCACAAGACTTCTAGATGATTCAAAAATAACTCCGAATCCTTTGTCACAGAGCTGACTAATACTAAGCAGGTTGTACTTAAGATTATCAACAAGTAGCACATGCTCAATAGTTAGGTTAGTGCCAATCTTACCAATACCGAGGATTTTTCCTTTAGAACTATCACCAAATGTAACATTACCTCGGTGTTTTAAGAGAAGGGATGTAAATTTTAATGGGTCACATGTCATATGTCTTGAACAACCACTATCCAAAACCCATTCATCCTTTGCATCCTGTCAAATGATCAAGTTTTAGGTACCCAAACTAACTTGGGTCCATCAGGGAAATATATTTAACATGATTGCTTCTATTCCTATGAAAGCATGATCTGATCATATGACCAACATTTCCACAGTAATAGTATATGATATCAGGTCTATGTGAGTGCTCATGATGTCCCTGCCTAGGATGTATATGATATCTAGGTCTATATTCTGATCTAGATTATGCCTTGACAAACTTAACTAGCAGATTTGGCTTGTTAAAAGCCAAATATGTAGGGCCTATTCAACTTTTTTCTAATGAATGCCTTTGTTGTCCTAGCAGCAAATTCAGGCTATCTCTTCCATTAGTGAACTTCTCTAAAAAATATTTTAGATCCTCTACTTCAGCCTTTAGAGCATCATTCTTTTGAACCATCATTTCACACTTGCTCAAATTGCTAGCTAACGTTTTCTTAAGTTCAATATATGCATTTTGGGCAGCAAGTTTCTCTTTCTTTAATGACTCACAGATTGACAAACTTTCAGTATGTGCACGCTCAAGAGCTTCATATGCAGTTTTGTGACATGCATGATCAAATTCAAGAACATTAATATGTTTCTTATATGAAGTATTCTTCTTAAGTGCTTGCTCATACTTATCATGCAAATCTTCAAATGCATCTTGAAGTTCATCAAAAGTATAGTCAAGAGAATCATTTACCTCATTATCTTCTCAAGCCATCAAGCATAGATTTACTGCTTCATCAGAATTAGAGTCACTTGATGAATCCAAATTATCCCATGCTGACATTGCTTTCTTCCCTTAGCTCCTTGGGAAATCAGATTTGGCTTTTTGATGTGGATATTCTGACTCGATATGGCCTGATCGATTGCAACCAAAACAGACCAGTGAGTCTTTCTTTTGTTCAGTCGATTTGGCACCTTGGAAACCCTTTCCTTTCATTTGTCTTCTCTTTCGAAGAAATTTGACAAACTTCCTGGTGATTAGTGCCATATCCACATCATTGTACTCATCACCAGATTCTTGGTCTGCCTTAAAAGCCAAATCTTTCTTCTTTGGTTCTTTTGGTTCTAGTTTAGAACCATGAACTATAAGCTTGCCAATGAGCTCATCATAGGTGAGAGTGTTCAGATTTTGAGCTTCTTCAATAGCTGTGACCTTTGGCTCCCACTCCTTAGGTAGAGATCTAAGGATCTTTACCACTTTATCTATATGAGTGACGGGTCTACCAAGTAGGGCTAAACCATTGCAAAGAATGGTGAAACGTGTATCCACTGCTTGCACAGTTTCTCCAACAGCCATTTAGAAGAGCTCATAGTCCCTCATTAGACAATTGAGTCGAGACTCCTTTACTTGGTTAGTTCCTTCATATGTGACACGAAGAAGCCTCCAGATTTCATAGGCTGTGCCACAAAAACTCACCCTTTGAAACTCACTTTCACTTATACCATATAGGAGTATATTTTTAGCTTGTGCATCAAGCTTAGCTCTCCTTAGCTCATCATCAGACCAGATTTTCATGTCTCTTTGAGGTCTGGCATAGGGACTTTGAACAATATTTCACATCTCAAGATCTTTTCCTTCAAGAAAGATCTTCATTCGAAACTTCCAATAGTCAAAGTTCACTCCATCAAAGTATGGAGCTTTGTTGACACTTGTACCTTCATAAGCCATGATCTTTTTCTCTGGAGATTAATCCACTAGATTGAGAACGCAGCTCCGCTATCAATTGTTGGCCTAGAAAAGGCTAAGAAGGGGGGGTTGAATTAGCTTTTCCTCTTTTTCGGGTTTTCTGTGATTTGGCTTGACACAGAAGCCAAATGTGAAACTTGAACGAAATGCGAAGATGAATGCAGGAAAGCAAAGAACACAGGCAATTTATAGTGGTTCCCCACTCAGGAGTACATCCACTACCTAAAGGTCCCCCCTGTAGGATTTCTAAACTACCCACTAATTTGGCTTTTACAGGCGAGCCAAATAACCTATGGTACACAAGTTTTTGCGGGCTGAACTTGTTAAACCTAACCCAAAGTTGAACCTAGCTTTGTCTACCCAACAAGATTATCCCCTAATCCTGCTGATTACAACCTTTCCCAAGGCAAAGCTTCAAGGGTGACTCACTCAAGAAGTTACACAAATTAAGCACAAAGAATATCTCTCAAGGTAAGCTCTTTTCTTAACTTAGAATCTCTTGAATAGTAAGGTTAATTTGCTGTGAGGCTTTAATCCTCTATTTATAGATTCTAAAGATCGGGAGGAGTGTCTTCCAACGGCTAGATTGCTTCCAGGTGGCGCACAAGTTGACTTCTTTCTTAAATTAAGAACTGTCAACATTTGGTTGTTGGCTGAACCATAACTGGTAATTACTTGGGCAGAAATTGTTCTTCATTCTTCAAAAAGTTTCTCCAAAAACGGAAATGAGGACCACCAGCTCTTCGATGCATGAAAGAGGGTGTGAGGACCACTTTTGTAACCGTTAATTGACCTTTGGAGACCAAGTAGATCCGTTGCTTTAATTGCACAGAAGTCAGCTTCTTTGCGGGACCACTTCTCCAACTACCCAGACAACGATGTTTTGGTTCGACGGAAAAGCCATGCTGAAGCCAAATCTTCACGGTATTTGGTTTCTGCCAGAAACCAAATTTTCTGCAAATGCTTAAAACACACAAGGGCTTTCCATATTGTTTGTTAATCATCAAAACAATAATATAACCAATGAATGATCGTCAGAAATATACTAAGCAAGATTAGTCTTAATTAAGTACTAAACACATGTTTAGGCTAATAGAAAGTGTTTACCCAACATCAGTGGGAGAAAATAAGCAGCTGGATCAAGAGATTATTGAAATGCTATATCAATATCTAGTTTTTTATGCTCAAACAAATCAATGTGAACCTGAAGTTAAAAAGGTGATTCATTTGCAAATTTTGATGAATCTATTGCCAGACACATTTGTTGTTGTAAACAGAGTGAGCAATTCTTATATACCAACTATAGATGCTCCTATTCAAAATAATGTTCTTGGAAAACAATTAAAGAATGCAAATGAATCTAGATTACGCCAGAAGTGTAGAATACCACTCGGTTCCAAAGATGAAAATTCTTGATAGAGAAAAAGGAGCAAAGATACAAGATGGCCCAAGCGAGAAAATAAAACATACAGTAGAGGTTCAAGTTGAAAGTCCTCAAGAAGAGGAAAATCCTCCAGAAGAGGTTCCTGACACAATTGATAAAGTTCCAGAAGTAACTCAGGTACCTGAAGTAAACGAAAAAGATGAGATCTCATTCAATTATACTGTGTCGACGGAATTTTGCATATAATATAGTGCTAAATATTATGGAAGAAAATAAGGATCATAAACCTACATCTGTTGATGAATCTAGGTGAAAAAATAATTAGCCAAAGACAAAATACACAATTAAGGCTGAGTTAGACTCGCTTATAAAGCGAGAAGTTTTGGGTCTGTAGTTCTTACACCTAATGGTGTAAAATTGGTCTGTAGTAGATGAGTATTTGTGCAAAAATGAAATGAAGTGAGATATAAAGCACGGTTTGTAGCACAAATTTTACCCAACGATCCGGTGTTAATTATGAGGAGACAAATTCTCCTGTGGTGGATGCAATTATTTTTTATCATTTGGTAAGTCTGGCAGTACATGAGAAAACTAGAAATGCATCAACTGGATATTCTTACAGCCTATTTTACGGATCCATAAGTCATGACATATATATGAGAATCCTTGAAGGATTCAAGATGCCTGAAGCAACTAATTTCTGGGAATATACTCAATTAAACTAAATTGATATTTACATAGTTTGAACTAATTTGGATATGTATAGTATAATCATGCTTGCATATATGCTTTATGTATTTTATTTAATCAATGCATGTGTGACTTTATTATTATTATTACTTTCGTCGATATTTTTGATCTATATGTAAATTTTGTTGTTATGTTTATTTGTGATTTAAATATTATTGGAATTCCTGAAGAATTTTCCAAAAGTCGTGCGTATTTAAAGAAAGAGTTTGAAATGAAAAATCTTAAAAAATTAGTTTGGTCCTGAAGTATCATATCAGTGCAGTTTATCTCGCTAGTAACATAAAGCCTGAAGCTTTTTGCAATAAACTTAGTACGAAGATATAACATGAAGTTATTTTAACCCTGTGAGTCCAAAGAGAATATAGTTGGTTTTGCAGATGCAGGTCTTTTATTGGATCCACATAAAAGCACAGGCAGACACATGCTACTTCTTTACATATAGAGGAACTCCTATATCATGGCAACCACAAAACAAGATAATAAGGAAGATGTTTCAACGACAAATTATGAAGATTCATTCAAGAGACAGCCTGGCGGATTCAGTTACAAAAACACTTTCTACTCCAATATTTGGGAAGATGATAAAGAAGATTAGTTTATGTTGACTTCGAGACATCAATAGAGGTCAAGATGAGGGGGAGCAGAATATGCACATAAAGATAGGTCAAAATAAGGGAGAATAGAATACACACTGCACTTTTTTTTCCTTCACCAAGTTTTTTTCCCACTGGATTTTTCTTGGTAAGGTTTTTAACGAGGCAGTTATTGCAAAAGCATATTCTATCCAATGTACAATGACATTTAAGGTGGAGTGTTGTAAATAAATTATGGTGAATGTCATTGTTACCATCTAGTAAAACTCAATTTTACCGTACCCAAATTTATCCCCGGTAAATATTTTACCCAAACACCTAACATCCAATTGGATTATCTCTTTGGCCGTTTACCATCGATAATTCTATTTGTTATAATCTTAATACCATCTTCCTTCACCTAATATCCTTTTGATTTTATCTTATTAAATTAATTATACCTATTTGTTTTTATCCTCCTATTTTTTCCTATAAATACCCCCTTCATCCATACACACATACACTTTGGGAATTGGGTTTGTGTACAAACCGTGGGAGAGAGATGGGTGTCGTGAGATCCACCTCTTTCTATGCAGGATGTTTCAGAAAGAGAAGAAATCCCCGACGAGGATGGCCTTAATGAGCACATTGACGACCTGGGAGATTTTGGTGATTACTCGGCCTTGGTCAGGACGCACCTGATGCCTCCGCTGACCACTCTAGGGGCAGAAGGATCAGTTGCTAGTGCCAGCCCTTCTCAACAAAGTTCTGCTTCAAGGAGGAGGAAGAATACCGGGGCGTCTTCATCCACTTCTCAGCCTATCTTCCCTGCATGTGAGGCCGATTTCGAGTGTTTTGATGATGCTTACAGGCGTTGCCGAGTTCCCTTTATTGAGGATCTTCCTTTCGACTTTCCTCCATTTCCGTCTGGCATTACTTCGATACCTCCCTTTACATTCATGTTTTCATATATGTTTTATCATGCCTTTACGACTTGATCGATTCTCTGTTAATAACATCTTCCGGCAACTGAAGCTTCTCAGCTCTGGACATTGCTCGGGCGGGCGAAGGCAACCTTGACCGCTCAGGCTATTCGGATATGGGAGCTGACCTCTTGTGTGAGGGAAGGTGGATGTGCTCGCCCTGTGCCACTACCTCGAGACCCTCGGCCCCATGGACCTGCCGTCCCTCCTATCCTTCCTCAGTTGATCCCGCCTACTATAGATCTTACTTCAGGTGATTCCAAAGACACTATTCAGGAACATCTTCGACCGACTCATCAGTCCCGTGACAAGAAGAGGCGGTCTTGATCCGTGTATGTGACATATGCATGTCCTAGACACTAGATGCGTGTACTTTTAATGAACCTATCTTCTACTTTCTGATGCATGTGTATTTCTCTTCCCTCATTTATGAAATGCAACCATGTATGCAGTCTTTGAAAACGACCGAGTCATATGTCGTGGATATTAGGCTAGCTCAAGCATAGATTTAATAGGTTTTCACAAAATCACTAGGTTCTTCCACTTCCTGTTTGAGAATCCACCCCCGATAGCAACTTGTAGCGTCAATGAGCATGCTTCCCAAATTCCTCCGAACTCCATTTAGCCCTAACTTTTGCCTAGGCTGCCCTTTCGGGTTTTCAACCTAGCGGGCTCGTCCTAACTTTTGCCTTTCGGGTTTTCAACCTAGCGGAATGGTTCCCCCTCTCTTTTTATTTCTTTTTTTTACCGAGGGCACACGATCGAATGCCTGGATGAGTGGCAGAGAACTTGAGGCAATGACATATCCGGAGGATGACTTAACATTGATCAATCGGACGAAAAGCATGTGACTTGTAGGAATTCGGGGGCAATTCTTCAAATGCTTCAAACTACTCTTAATGAACTGAACTCAACGTTAACCCTTATTACTTTTTATTGACTTAGCCTGGGAACCGGAGTTGTTTAGACCGAACTCATTTTTGAGCTACCTACGTACCAACAAAGATAATATTCAATCTCTCCCACAAAATAATGAAAGATGCATAAAATGGCACATTGGTCATGAAGCCAAAGGATTCTCTTCCCCTTTTTCTCTCTTTTTCTTTTTTTTTCTTTCTTCTTCTTTTTTTTTCTGGGTAAAAGACTTTATGAGCCAGGCACTTACTCGAAATAAAGTACAAGAATTTGGAGACAGACTTGAACTTACTGGATCAAGTCTTCGTAGTTCATTTTATGATTCCCAAGCCAAGCCAAAAAAATTTCATAAGACTTCAAGATTTCAAATTTCATAAGAAGGTAAAAATATTCATTTCATGATGCCAACTAAAAGATATCAGACAAATGATATCGACTCTTTCAGGTGAGGTTAACAAAGACACACCTCAATCCTCTTTATTCCAAAATATGAAAGACGGACTGGACTCTAAATGACAACATAACAGAACTTTGTCCTATCCCCTTAGTAGCCTCAAACATCCTTCTTCGTTGTCCACTCTTTCTTGTCTGGATACACAAGCTTCCTTCGTGGCACTATAGTGACAGTTTCCTTTGGATCATCTTGTCGAACCCTGATCACCAATGTTTCATCATCAGCTTTTGGTCCATCTTCTTCACCTCTTTCCATCATCGTGCAATCTTGAGAACTCGAGCGTTCATCTGATCTTGGCATTTCATCCCAATCATCCCAATTGCTTTCCCCAAATTGATCAATGAGGTCCTCAAGATTCTTCTTTGCATTCAAACTTTCCCGGGGTTAGTGCCACGTTATGGAGTTGAATTCCTCTCATTACGTCCTCAACCAATGCATATTGCCATATAGCATCTCGGAATTGCTTCATGGCTACTTGGGCCAGTGGCTGCCCCAACAAAACACCCTGAAGAATCATCTTCTCCAGTTTATTCATTAAGGCTTGAAATGTGAGCTTCACAACCTTCTCTTGTTCCAGGTTCCTTTCTTCATACATTGGGGATACATCTCCCATTGGTTTATCTTTAGGACCCATCCCCATGCCCCTAGTGCTTCTTGTCTGGTCCGCATGCTCATTGCTCATGATTTCTTCTTACTGTCAAGGGTGAATAGGTGGGTTTCAATACTTCGAAAGGTTCAAGAGAAAGTGTGGACAACAAATGGTTAAGGTAGAGGGAAAAGGAGTGTGAGGGTAGACTCTTGACTCGGCCCGTTTCATTTTTTATTAGAAATTATGCAGGATGTTATGTGCAATGCATGGTGATGCTAACTTTTCAAATTCTTGTAGCAACCGGACATCAATCCAAATTTCTATAAAGCAAAGATTCTCAGGATGCTATAATTTGGGTAAGTCACTTCTTGGACTGTCGAGGTGTCTTTTCTTCTCCCTTTTTCCCTTCTTCTCCATCCCCAACGTATGCATAAAATGGAATCCCAAAATAATAAGGCACGCCATACACATATAAAACACAATAAACATCACACAAATGCACTTAACACTTATTGATCAATCATGCATGAGATGCTCAAGGTATGTGGTTGGTTGGGGGCTAAAAGACTGCCTCTAAGGAATAGTTTGGCCTACTCACATGTGATAAAGGATATCGCATGAGGTCCGGGGCCCATTAATCCCTATCATCGCTTGAGCAGCGAGAAACCGGTTCACACAAGCCACTATCGCTTAAGGAAAGCATTGTAGCGGACTTGGATCCCCTGGCCCTCTTATGGTAAGGGCTTCACAACATTTATCATGAATGCAAGGCACTTATGATGACACGTAGAAAGGCATACAAAAATCCAATGATTGCACAAGGTTTCTTGAACCCTCTAAGTCACTAGTGGAGTCGCCAACCGTGAATACCCGACCCAAAATTATTTGGGCCTATTAACCTATTCCTTACACCTTCTTCATAACCGTCATCCAACATCTTTGGAGTCGCCAGCCAAGTTTTATTAAAGGACAAAACTCGGGAAAGACCTTCATATGACTCCGTTTAGGCAACTAGATAACAAACCAAAGATGTTGGACCCTGGGATTCGTCATGGATGGGAAGGTGTTAGGCACCCACCCAAGTTGGGGCGAAACCTTGTACAATTGAAGGATTTTATATGCCTTGTGCAAGTGTGTAATTGTGAACAACAGAACACATGATAACGCTCGGTTATAGTATAAATAAGATCCTTGTATTTGTAAATCAACGTCACATCAATCAAATATATATATTTATCCTATCTCTTTACTTTTCCATGTCTTTTACTTTTTCTTGTACCTAGGATTTGTTGTAACTTTGTAAGCCGTAACCCTTTGTTACACCTCAAAGCTAATTCTAGGGAGTGCGTCCTGTCGAATTTAGGACTCAAACCCCAGGTGGCATGCCAAATTTCAACACCAAAAGCCACTGAACCACACCCATTTTTGGTAAAATTTATTACCATAATTATATATCATGGAATTTTAGGGGCCTGGCCCCTGCTTGCCCCTAGATCAGCCCCTGCATTTGTCCACTAGTTGGTGTTTACCCTCAACCAAGGGAGTTCGGGCCACCCTAAATTCAATATTATTTTTTATAATGATGGTATTTAAAAGATCAATTGGTAGTTTAGTGGTTGGTATGTTGTTATTTATACTCAAGCTCATAAGTTTGCACTACACCACCCCCTTTCCCCACTCTCCGCCCCCAAATTTTTTTTTTTTTCAGGATCCGTCCATGGATATCTTTATTTAGGTATTGGTCATTCCAGGCAGATATTCAGGCTCTCTATTTATCTTGAAAATTGATCAACATATAGAATTTTGGGTCTGCTCTAGCCCATATATTAGCTCATTTTTTTTTGCTGATGAGCTAATCGGGCATAATTGTGTATAGCCTATATATTCCCAGATTTGGATTAACATTGTGATGAATTATGCACCCTTCTCCTTAATTAGGAATTGTTGAGTGAATATATAGAAAGTCTACTACATGTACAAAAAGAAAGGCCTAATTAAGAAACTTAAAATACATCTAAATCCTAGTTTAGCTCCCTTGGCTAGATTTAAGATTGAGGATCACCTATATAGAGAAAGATGGAGAAGACGAGATTCCATTTGCTAGACCTTTAAAAGCAGAAAAAAAAGAAAAAGAACAACCTTACACAATGTTTTGTTAGGGCCCATATTAATCTTATGAAAATGTTAAAAGTTAGTATGCCCAGTAATCATTCTACACCCCATCTTTTGGGCTACGTATTATGATCAACAAGGTTACTCATTGGGTCTGTCCACACTGCAGTGGCATCTTCTTTTGTTGCCAAGGCTCTTTCTTTACTGTCTTAGACGAAATAGCGAAGTAATAGGCTTCACTAATTAAAATTTTGAGCTGGATCAGTCCACTAAGTTGTTGCTAGAAGTTCTCCTCCAAAACTAATCTTTCCCGTGCGCAATACTCTCCAACGAGAGAGTTCATTTTGTTGTGCACACTTGACTATGGTATATTAAATTTAAATAGAACTTTATTGAATGTGTGATTTTGTTACAAGCATAAGCTAAGTTATTACAAGATTAAGCATTAGTTAATACTTTGGTGGACTCTTGTATTTGTAGGCCTTGAATTCAGTAGACAAATCTTGTTCAAGAAGCCTGGGAGAGTCTTGGGCTCCATGAGATTTTAGGATCCTTGGTCCCAAGTTTCAGTTTTTGGGCACGATAAACATGGAGTTCGGTCCAAGAAATGCTTCTGGATGGACTTGCTTGGAGTGGTGCTGGCTTCGTTGGGCCATCGCTTCTCTTGGTCCAGCAAGCATGCTTCACTTGGATTTCTATTCTATTGATTCAATAATCATGGTTGGGCTTAACATTTTGCCCATATCAACTATTGTAGGCAAGCCTCCCACGCACACATACCTGAGCTGCCTTATTACAACATGTACGTACTTTCGTGGAAAAGGACTTAATTACCTTTGTGTGTCTAGCTAGGTCCATGCCTCATCCATCCACTTGTGCGTGGGGTGCAGCTATAGCTTATTCCTTCCAATCATTTTCAGGGATTCCATTCCATTTCTTCCTAGTAGTGCCGTGTCTGTCTTCTGGAACTGTTACTGTTTCCTGGGAGGTGTGTGCGTGTTTTGCCATATGTATACCACACCACCCACTTCTTGCGTTTCACGTGAGTGATTGGGACACAAAATTAATTAGGAAATTTAAAAAAAAAAAAAGAGAGAAAGTAGAAATTACTGTGAAGTTTCCTTACACTTGCATGCCAAGGTATTGTTCATGGATTTTGTAGGCACCCCACGCCTGAAATAAGAACTACACAATACAGTTCTGAAATATGCCATCTTTCACTGGCGGGGTGTTCGGTTAACAAGAAGTAGCCCGTACTCACTCACTTGTTCTTTATGGTCGATCTTCTACTTATTGGAGAAGCATCTATGGATCAATTATCTTGCATGATGGACTGTTTGAATCAGTTTTGTGCAGCTTCGGGAGAGCTGGTGAGCAATTCTACGTCTTTACTCTTTTGTTCGAGAAATGTGGCGCCAGAATTGGTGGAACAACTCAGTACTGCTTGTGGCATTCCCAGTACAAACAACTTGAGTCGCTATCTTGGGGTGCCTCTTTTGCATGAGCGGGTGAATGCCGCTACCTACAGGGGGATCTTGGAGCGAATGGATGAGCGGTTGTCGGGTTGGAAGGCTCGCCAATTGTCCATGGCTAGTCGTATAACACTTGTGCAATCGGTGTTATCCATGCTGCCTACATATACCATGCAGACTACTTCGCTTCCTTCTTCCACCTGCCAGGCTATTGATTCTAAATGTCGTGGTTTTATCTGGGGATCAACCACTGAGCACCTGTAAGTTTTCCTAGAGCTATTATGACATTCATAATCAGCACAATATGCAGCGGAAACAAGGAAACTCAATCAAGAACCAAGTGAAGCATGCATAAACCGTATAACAATTTTTACAAACCTGGAAGGTTAGGATCTTTCACCTAACTTGTGTAACCGAATCAGCTAGAGCCAGACAAAAGCCTCGTCCCTCTACGGTATCCACACGAACCGTGATTGGCTTGAAATCGTCCTACGAATCAAACCTCGAGCACTCCCGAACTGATGTGCTAGCAAGAGTAAACCGGAAGCAACAACCTTGTGGTGTTTGTGTGTATGGTTATCTTCTTTCTTTCACAAAGAATGAAGAAGAGGTGTGTGTAGTGTTTTCTCTGAATTTTTGCAGAAGCAAAACGTGAGAGTGGGGAGGGAATGATCTGATCATTACACACTAAACCCACTCAACAAAAGCCTTGGCCTAATGGCAAACATGGTGGACCAAAAGTAGCATTATGATAATGCATCCACCTAATCATGTTACCCACTAAAGCACAAAACACACCAACTCATCACAGCACTTAAAGGGGCTCAATTATGCTGACATTCAGCAAACCAACCACCAAAAAACGACCTTGGTTCAACCATGGCCCAACCGCAGTCCAACCACACTCGGTCCAACCACGGTTCAACCACCTGCTCGAATCAACGGTTCTATGTGTGTGACCCTGTAGGCACTTGTAACATCCGGCAACAATTGTAAAAACTCATTTTACAATTATAAGCAAAGAGCGGCGTCTAGCAACACATCATTGTTACCCGAACGACAAGATCAGTACTGATTCTCTATGCCTCGGAACATGTCATCGTCCTTTCGTCCCATTATCTAGATCAAACACGAGACATGGAATATGTCAATCTCGTATATGTTTAATCTATGTTTCTTGATCCCCGAGTTAACTGTATAAAACGGATACCCGTGATATCACCATATCACCCAATCCGAGCATGGCCATGCATTTAACAGTTCAACTCTATCAAGAAACCATATGATAATATACCCGTTATATGGGTCGAACGAATCCCGTCTTGATCAATCAAAACCCACTACATACTCGTCATATACCCAATGATTACCCTTATGTCCACCCAGTTACGGATGACTAGGAATAATATCAAAGTACATGACTCATATGTTGGATACCTTGACGATCTCAGGTCGAAGGACAATACATCTATAAGAAACACTAATGACATACATATAACGTTCCATATAGTGTTCTTATGTGGGTCGGTCCAGTCCACAAGTTCTCCAACTTGTACCCGTATGTAGAATTCATATCACATATGCAATTCTCAACATACGCTAGTCTTAATTTATTATTACAACCCATCCGTAATAATAATTGACTAGGGACAATTTAAGAATATGAAATATTCTAGGGTTATAAGTATGTGCAAGCGTTTATCTCATAAACGATACTTATTGGAATAATCTTAATACGTATACATGACTACAAATAATCATCCATGATTGGCTTTTGGGCATATTATACTAACAATCTGGCCGTATCCATTTGCTCCCCTGGTCTCGTTTGGTACAACCGAAGAACTGTGGTGGATTGGGGTTACGCCCTGCTACGACGATGAACACCAGCTTCATGATAAAGTTGGGCTGGGGTTTGCTGCATAACAGAGAGGCTCTTTGGGTATGGGTTTTACGGGCCAAGTATGGGTTTGGGGAGACTGGAGCACCCCCTATTAATTCTATTGCTCGGGGCTCGCCCTTATGGCGTGGCATTTGTAGGGCGTGGCCCCAACTTGAGAGGGGGATGATGTGGGTTTCGGGCAATGGTCGAAGTGTTCGCTTTTGGAAGGATGAATGGGTGGCGGATATGGGAGCCTTGGAGACTCTGGCTGTTAGACCGGCCCCTGGCCATTTGTTGGAGGTTTGTGTGGCAGATTTTGTCACTCCTTCGGGAGCGTGGTATTGGGGGACTATAGCGGATCTTCTGCCTTCTTCTGTATGTCTTCAGCTTGCGGGAATCTTTCTGCCGGCTCTTGATGGGGGAGAGGATGTTTGAATGTGGAAGGGGACAGCGAGTGGTCAGTTCTCAGTTAAGTCAGCTTGGAGTTTGTTGTGTGAAGAGGAGTAGGGGGCACCGAGTGAGCTGTGGCGACGCATTTGACGGTGGCCGGGACCATAGCGAATTCGATCTTTTCTTTGGCAAGTTGGGCATGACTCGCTGCTGACCAATTATGAGAGATGCCGGCGTCATTTGGCCTCTGATGCCCATTGTCTGAGAAGCCTTGAGGACCCGGAGACAGTTTTACATATTTTGCGGGAATGTCCGTTTGCTAAGGATTTCTGGCGGCGAGCTGTGTATCCTTGTGATCACGGAGCTTTCTTCAATCCAACGGGTCAGGTTTGGTTATTGATGTGTTTGAAGGGATTGTTTCCTAATAGCCCCTCTCTTGATTCTGCGGGGCTCTTTTTTGGTGTGGCTGTTCACCAGCTATGGAGGTGTCTTAATGATCTTGTTTTTAATGAGATGTCGGGTAGTTGGTTGGCCTTGCTTTGCACGGTGCAACATCGGGCGAGGGAGATTGGGCTGGCTCAAGAGGCTGCAAAATTGATGCTCCGCCAGTCGTTCAGAAAGAAGTGAGGTTAATTGGCTGGTCTCGGCCACAGGCTACCTGGGTATGCTTGAATACGGATGGTGCGTATAAGCAGAGCACGTTGCTAGCGACTGCAGGGGGAGTTCTGCGGGATTCTTTGTTGGAACCCATCCACCACTAAGCTTATAGAGCACTAAATTTTTTTAGTTCAGTCCCAGCAAGCTAGTTTTGTTGCAGATCAGTCTCTATCAACATGCCTATAAATAGGCTTCTCATTTGCTCTTCAAAGCATCCCAACATTCACAACAAGTATGAATAAGAGAGTGAAAGAGAGAGTGTGTGAGAGGGAAGAAAAATTGAGAAGAAAAATTCCCCTCTTAAATTGAGGAGTGACAAAATGGTTAGGAAAAATACTTTAGGGGTATTTTTGACAAACACTTGGGAAACACCATGTGAGACACTATTTTAGGTAGAACTTTAGGTTGATTATACCCCTAAAATTTAGGAAAGTCTCTCTTGTAAGCCTACTATTTTATAGTGGAAATTTTTCCGGTGGGATCGGGATTATGGACGTAGCCCAGTATTTTGGGTCAACCACGTTAAATATTGTGTGCCATTTATTTTCTGTTGATCATTATTCCGCAAGAAAGTGCCACCGGGCCCAACAACTGGTAGCGGAGCCTAAGGTACATCCTTTTGGCTATTTGAAATTATTGGTCGGCTAAACCGCTTTTGTCGGGTTTAGGTAGTGAATTAATACACTGTGCAAGTAAGTCTTGTCTAGGAGGCTGGGTTTTAAGTGAACCATAATTTCTCCAGTCTTTCCTGGGGATTTATCTTGGAATGATAATTCTGTCTTAGGATATTGGCTAGGCCATCTTTCCTGGGAATTATCGAATCAGTTCAATTCACTACTTTCACTACTTGTACGGGCGCTATTCACCGCAAGGAATTTCCTAGATCAAGGAGCCAGTCAGTCTTTGATCCAGATAGAGGCGAGGATAAACAAGATGATCACCCTTGATGGTACAAACTACCACTTGTGGAGAAACAAGAAGAAGGATCTCCTGTTCGTGACGAAGATGCATTTACTAGTGTTTAGTCTGGTAAAACCTGAAGAAAAGTCAGACGAGGAGTGGGAGTTTGAACACATCCAAGTCTGCGGCTATATACGGCAATTTGTTGAGAATAATGTTTACAACCACGTTTCTGGCATTGAGCATGCTAGAACAGTGTGGGAAAAGCTCGAAGAATTATATGCCTCAAAGACAAGGAACAACAAGCTATTTTACTTGACGACGCTGATGCAAGTAAAATACCAAGAAGGCAAAATGGTTGCAGAACACCTTAATGAGATGCAAGGGATCGTGGACCAACTGTCTAGCATGGGCATAAAATTCGACGATGAGGTGCTTGCTCGCATGGTCTTGGCGACACTCCCAGATTCATGGGAAACCTTGAAGGTTTCAATCACAAACTCTACACCTAACGGTGTCGTGAGTATGGTAACCGTCAAAAGTGGCATTCTGAATGAAGAGATGAGACGAAGAACACAAGGCTCGTCTTTGTAACGTCCGACAGGGTTAAACAATTATATTTTATCATAAATTTATATTTTACTGATTAAACGGGAATAGTTAGGGCCCTGTGCTTTTAGTAGTTGATTTGTGGGCATAGGGTCTTATAGATTAATTTAATTAATTTTGTACACTTTTCTGACTTAAAGGGAAAGGTGGGCCCTATGCTGTGTTCATTCAATTAGTAGTATTAATTACGCATTATACCATACATTAAGTAATACAATTTGAGTATGCAGCGGAAAACAAATACTTAAACAAATATGAATGTAATGCACCCTATGGATCCAACCCGAGGAGGAAGGCACCGCCACCTGCTGTTATGCACCACTGCTCAAAGAACAGTTAACCTGTGACAAGACTGTGAGGGAGTGAGACCAACCACTGTCTCACCACAAACAAATAAACCAATAATATACAATTACAAATCAACTACAGGTACACCGGCATCAGGCAATAGCAACCACAATGCACAAACAAGTCACTATACACAACACAAGTCATTATCAGACTTCAAACCATCACTTATCATCACTTATATTATTATCATTGTTATTAGGATTAAATATTTTATTAGGCCCTCTACTGTGAGCGTCGAGCTCGGTCCCGTCTGATCAGACAACCAGGGCATAAGCCCAATATAACCAGGCACGAGGCCCAAACATATCCATGGAGAGAGAGATAGACAGAGAGAAAGAGGGAGGTAGAAAGGGGGAGATAGAAAGAGGGAGGTAGAACCGGTCATAACAGACCCATACGCTAAACCGCATATACCATGCTAAACCGCATGAAATCCCGAGGGGTATCAATTCCCGCTTGAACCAACCGGTCAACAGCCCCATAGTAGAATTATTATAGTTCGTTATTCTCAATTATGTTTTAAGAGTTATGCCATAAGTTATGATCAAACGGTGTTGTGTGGATTTAATATCTTATTCACAAATCCGGGCCTCCAGCCCACAGTCCACCACGCAAACCACAAATCTATATCTCATGTGTTTAACATAACCAAACAAGTCATGCTAGACAGGCACAATACATCACATCGGACAACAGGTCACATAATCAGGCACACCACGTCATAGGTATCATCAATATAATACACTTTACAAATAGCAACATCAGCACAACAGACAAGCATGCATACAGCATTCAAGACCAAACAATTAATACCACTTTATATACCAAGACAATTAACCGAGTAATGTAGGCAGTAACACATACAAAGGTTTATAAGTCCTCACCTGGCCTTATTAATTGCCTCGGAAACGAAACCTCGTTCTGCCTTGACATATCCTATACTGGAATCAAAATATGACCACACATAAGGTCCATATAAAAGCATGATGAATGTATGCTAAAACGTGCTTATTCCATTATATTATCTTGAGTCGCTAAGCTCAATCTATACCCCAAATCCTTATTAGGCCTAAAGCACATCTCCCAAAACCATTGGGCCTAAAACCTATTTAAATTAGTTTACAATTTATTGGGCCTAAAGCCCATACCATAACCATCAATCATATTGAGTTATTGGGCCTGGGCAATTCCAACACTGTCGATCACCAGAACAATTCCAAATTGACATCACAACACCCATAAATCACTTATACGGATCAAATAACAAATTAAGGGTGATGCGCACTCACAAGAAAACTTAAATACATGCACTGCTCGGAACTAGATCCATCCAGAATTTGGAGCAGTAGGAATCTGCCGACTAGCCAAAAACCCGACAGCAACACCCTCACCAGCCGACAAACAGGCAGCCCGACCAAGCCCGACACGAACAGAACCCAACTCTGGTTCCTGCATTCAACCTCTAAACACCGACACAATTGGCCCCGACCACTCAAACGACCACCACCGACCACTCTCCTCGGCCGACAACATCCATCAAAACAACAGCTCAGCAGAGAGCCCAAAGAATGAAGACCAACCAGTCCCGAGCCTGCAGCCTCACTACCGACCAGAGCCCGTCACCAACCTTGCATCGGCAACAGAGCTGACCCGTCACCAACGGACAACACTCGTACAGAAGTGACCAGCGTCCGGAAACAACACTCGAACCCCCAGCCAATCCTACCACCGATGACAACACCAACAACAATCGCGCTCACCGTCCACCACCACAAGAAAACAAAATCCAATTAACGTAACCCAGCAACAGAGGAAAAGGCAAGGAGAAAAAGTAAAGAGGAAGAAGACAGGACGATGGTGACTTACCCAGGCGACGGCGGCGGCGCACCCTCTAGCTTCGTCCTCGTGATTCCCGTGTCGCAACCTGCCACCCCGAGCCCCAAATGGGTGGCGACGTCTGTATAGGCGGCGATTCAAACCAGCGGCGGCGGCAAGGAGGAAGACTGATGATGACGAAGGGTGACAGAGATGTAGAGAGAAAGAAATAAAAGAAAAGGAGAAAGATTAAGAAAGGAAGAGATTCGAAGAGTAGCCATTCGTAGAACCTGCGATCTAGGGGCGAGGAATCTGGAAGCAAAATCGTGGAAAGAGGGGAAGAGTGTGTGGCAGCAAGAAAAGAGATAAAAAAAAATGAAAGCAAGAAAGAGGGAAAGAAAGAAGGGAAGGGGAAGTTAGGGTTGTCGGCCTTGACCAAAACGACGTCGTTTTGGTCCAAGGCGCGGTCAACTCTTCTCCTGGTCAACGCACGCATAGTATTAAGTTTTCTTTTCTTTTTTTTTTTCCTTACTTCAGTCCAAAACGACGTAGTTTTGGTGAAACTACGATAAATACCATATTTCACCCCGATACTCCAATTGTTCCCAACGACCCGAATAAAGATAAATTCTAAATGTAAAAATAATATTTTCAAAGAGAATAAATTGATTATAACAATAATTTCATAACCAAAGACTCCCGGAAAATCCCGCAAGGGTAAAAATGGAAATTAAATACTGAAAATTTTGAAAATTTCGAAAAAAATCAATTAACGAAATTCGGGGCGTTACAGTTCTACCCCACTAACAAAATTTCGTCCTCGAAATTTCAAGATAAGTCAAGCAACCAAATGCTTAGCTGACACAAACAAGTGTCACCCGGTATCAAAATACCGTCGGCCAAACCACCAACTGGAACCATCATGTCCATCAAATACATTTCCAAGCAAGAACTCCAATATACCCAATTCAATCATCGACTTAGTCTAACATGATCAATAGATCATAAGATCAAAGCTCTAAACAAGAATCTTATTCAATCATAATCAATAGTATTGATACTAGAATCCATAAACCGTTTCATTTATCATCAATCAACCAAAAATATATCCAATCTTTTAACCCATTACACATTTCCTCTAACACAGAACTCCAAATTGTTACCTAAATAACAAGATCATCAAAATACCTTTGAAAAAGAACCCAAATATTACAAGGTCACTCCAACGTATACCCTATCATACTACCGACATTTAACTCATATCACCCAAGACAAACTTACAAATCTAGCCTCATGACCCAAACATTATCAACATCCACATTAAACTCGTGAACCTAAACCTCAACCAAGTAGTATAATCAAAACCTCCCGTTACATCACTGTTAAAAGTCAACCTCAATATGAACACACTAACGGTATCCTCAACCCGCATAAAAGCGATAACTTCAACAACAATTCATGATCAAAACTCTTTAATCACATACACCATTAATATCTCCAAACTCATCAGAATTAAATACCTCAAGTATCATTAAAAGATTTTCCCCCCAAATATTCCATTAGATCAACCTCAAATTAATTCAAGAAAAATCTTCTCGAACTCCGAACAAGATTAAATCCATAGTATAATTCACAAGTAAATTCAAATCCTCGAGCTTAGCAAAATCAAACCACAAATAACATGTTCACCAAAACCACAAGAATCATATCCACAAGATTCACATCAGATCACCACTTGATAGATGCACTCTCCAAAAACAAATCGATGGTTCATACTTGTATTGGCCAGTTCCACACAGACAAGAAACATACACAAAGAATCAAGAGTCTACACCGTCTCCAATAGAACAGTGGATATACCACAAAGTAAACTTTGTTACAACCTAAGCTGTAAGGGCAAACATGTCATTCCAACAACAATACCGGGTCACTCTGACCCTCAGCAGGTGCGTGTCCTCCACCGGATCCATAGAAAGACTCACTATATAAAAGCATATGACCATGCAACAACCGACTCAAAAAGGGGCAGACATACGCACATAAGATTACAAAATATATCAACACAATCCCAAGGATCTACTGCCTGCTCCGCTACCAACTGAACGTCCGACAGGGTTAAACAATTATATTTTATCATAAATTTATATTTTACTGATTAAACGGGAATAGTTAGGGCCCTGTGCTTTTAGTAGTTGATTTGTGGGCATAGGGTCTTATAGATTAATTTAATTAATTTTGTACACTTTTCTGACTTAAAGGGAAAGGTGGGCCCTATGCTGTGTTCATTCAATTAGTAGTATTAATTACGTATTATACCATACATTAAGTAATACAATTTGAGTATGCAGCGGAAAACAAATACTTAAACAAATATGAATGTAATGCACCCTATGGATCCAACCCGAGGAGGAAGGCACCGCCACCTGCTGTTATGCACCATTGCTCAAAGAACAGTTAACCTGTGACAAGACTGTGAGGGGGTGAGACCAACCACTGTCTCACCACAAACAAATAAACCAATAATATAAAATTACAAATCAACTACAAGTACACCGGCATCAGGCAATAACAAGCACAATGCACAAACAAGTCACTATACACAACACAAGTCATTATCAGACTTCAAACCATCACTTATCATCACTTATATTATTATCATTGTTATTAGGATTAAATATTTTATTAGGGCCCTCTACTGTGAGCATCGAGCTCGGTCCCATCTGATCAGACAACCAGGGCATAAGCCCAATATAACCAGGCACGAAGCCTAAACATATCCATAGAGAGAGGGAGAGAGAGAGACAGAGAGAAAGAGGGAGGTAGAAAGGGGGAGGTAGAAAGAGGGAGGTAGAACCGGTCATAACAGACCCATATGCTAAACCGCATATACCATGCAAAACCGCATGAAATCCCGAGGGGTATCACTTCCCGCTCGAACCAACCGGTCAACAGCCCCACAGTAGAATTATTATAGTTCGTTATTCTCAATTATGTTTTAAGAGTTGTGCCATAAGTTATGATCAAACGGTGTTGTGTGGATTTAATATCTTATTCACAAATCCGGGCCCCCAGCCCACAGTCCACCACACAAACCACAAATCTATATCTCATGTGTTTAACATAACCAAACAAGTCATGCTAGACAGGCACAATACATCACATCGGACAACAGGTCACATAATCAAGCACACCACGTCATAGGTATCATCAACATAATACACTTTGCAAATAGCAACATCAGCACAACAGACAAGCATGCATACAGCATTCAAGACCAAACAATTAATACCACTTTATATACCAAGACAATTAACCGAGTAATGTAGGCAGTAACGCATACAAAGGTTTATAAGTCCTCACCTGGCCTTATTAATTGCCTCGGAAACGAAACCTCGTTCTGCCTTGACATATCCTATACTGGAATCAAAATATGACCACACATAAGGTCCACATAAAAGCATGATGAATGTATGCTAAAACGTGCTTATTCTATTATATTATCTTGAGTCGCTAAGCTCAATCTATACCCCAAATCCTTATTAGGCCTAAAGCACATCTCCCAAAACCATTGGGCCTAAAACCCATTTAAATTAGTATACAATTTATTGGGCCTAAAGCCCATACCATAACCATCAATCATATTAAGTTATTGGGCCTGGGCCCGACCCGTCACAATAATATTTTTATCGAACTCCCGAGCCCAAACATTTTTCGGCCTAAAGATACTATGTACGTCGGTACGATTCCGGCCACGTGCCTCTCAACTCCTCTCACTCGATTTCCACTAATATCATTTATTTTCCATTAATACATAAACTTAATGCATTCACAGTACATGACTTGTACAAGAATTGTAATGCACGCCACTGCTCGGAAATTACCGTTTCAATGCCGGAATACAACCGTCTCGCCGGAAATCCACCAAGTTGCAGAAACTTCCTAAACAACACTGTCGAACACCAGAACAATTCCAAATCGACATCACAACACCCACAAATCACTTATACGGATCAAATAACAAATTAAGGGTGATGCGTACTCACACGGAAACTTAAATACATGCACTGCTCGGAACTAGATCCGTCCAGAATTTGGAGCAGTAGGAACCCGCCGACTAGCCAAAAACCCGACAGCAACACCCTCACCAGCCGACGAACAGGCAGCCCGACCAAGCCCGACACGAACAGAACCCAACTCTGGTTCCTGCATTCAACCTTTAAACACCGACACAATTGGCCCCGATCACTCAAACGACAACCACTGACCACTCTCCTCGGCCGACAACATCCATCAAAACAACAGCTCAGCAGAGAGCCCAAAGAATGAAGACCAACCAGTCCCGAGCCTGCAGCCTCACTACCGACCAGAGCCCGTCACCAACCTTGCATCGGAAACAGAGCTGACCCGTCACCAACAGACAACACTCGTACAGAAGTGACCAGCGTCCGAAAACAACACTCGAACCCCCAGCCAATCCTACCACCGACAGCAACACCAACAACAATCGCACTCACCGTCCACCACCACAACAAAACAAAGTCCAATTAACGTAACCCAACAACAGAGGAAAAAGCAAGGAGAAAAAGTAAAGAGGAAGAAGGCAGGACGATGGTAACTTACCCAGGCGACGGCGGCGCACCCTCGAGCTTCATCCTCGTGATTCCCATGTCGCAACCTGCCACCCTGAGCCCCAAATGGGTGGCGACGTCTGTATAGGCGGCGATTCAAACCAGCGGCGGCGGCAAGGAGGAAGACTGATGATGACGAAGGGTGACAGAGAAGTAGAGAGAAAGAAATAAAAGAAAAGGAGAAAGATTAAGAAAGGAAGAGATTCAAAGAGTAGCCATTCGTAGAACCCGCGATCTGTGGGCGAGGAATCTGGAAGCAAAATCGTGGGGAGAGGGGAAGAGTGTGTGGCGACAAGAAAAGAGATAAAAGAAAAGAAAGCAAGAAAGAGGGAAAGAAAGAAGGGAAGGGGAAGTTAGGGTTGCCGGCCTTGACCAAAACGACGTCGTTTTGGTCCAAGGCGAGGTCAACTCTTCTCTTGGTCAACGCACGCATAGTACTAGGTTTTCTTTTCTTTTTTTTTTCCTTACTTCAGTCCAAAACGACGTAGTTTTGGTGAAACTACGATAAACACCATATTTCACCCCGATACTCCAATTGTTCCCAACGACCCGAATAAAGATAAATTTTAAATGTAAAAATAATATTTTCAAAGAGAATAAATTGATTATAACAATAATTTCATAACCAAAGACTCCCGGAAAATCCCGCAAGGGTAAAAATGGAAATTAAATACTGAAAATTTTGAAAATTCCGAAAAAAAATCAATTAACGAAATTCGGGGCGTTACAGTCTTCTTCACAGTTAGAGGTCTTGGCTACAGTGACGAGGGGGAGAAGTCAAAACAAGGGTCAAAGCAACCGAGACAAGAGCAGGGGTAAATCCAACAAGTTCGCCAATGTTGAGTGCCATCAATGCAAGAAGAAGGGCCATATCAAGAAATTCTGTCGACTCTTCAAGAAAGAGCAGAAGAAGAATATAGGCAAAGATGTGAAGAAAGAAGAAAGCGGTGATGATGAAGCAAATTCTCTTGGAGAATTCAATGTTGTCTGTAATGATGATATCATCAATCTTACTATCCAGGAGACAAGCTAGATAGTTGATAGTGGTGCTACTGTTCATGCAACACCACATATAGAACTCCCTAGTGATGATCAAGAGGAGTTTCAGCTACCTCCAATTGAGACACCCAGACAAGTTGGAGATGATGTTCAGGATATTCATCCTGAAATTTCAGATGATCCTGCTGAAAATGAGCCAGCAGATGCTATTGAGGATGATGGCATTGACGATGCAGCTGATGATGATGCAGCTAGAGATGACCTTCTTCAGCCATCGAGTAATTCTCCTTATCGCACAAGGTATGGCAGAGTTGTGAAACGTTCTGCTAGCTACTCCCCAAACGAGTACTCATTACTCACTGACGGGGGAGAACCAGAAAGCTATGATGAAGCTGTGAATGATGAGCATAAGGAGAAGTGGATACAAGCCATGCAAGAAGAGATGAAGTCTTTGCATGAGAACAAGACATTTGAGCTGGTGAAACTGCCTAAAGGTAAGAGAGCTTTGAAACTTCCAAGATTCAAAGCAAGATTAGTTGTCAAAGGTTTCAGTCAAAGGAAAGGGATTGACTTTGATGAAATCTTCTCACCAGTGGTGAAAATGACCTCAATCCGCACAGTGCTGGGATTAGCTGCGAGTCTTAACCTGGAGGTTGAACAAATGGATGTCAAGACAGCCTTCCTACATGGTGATTTGGAAGAAGAAATATACATGGAGCAGCCAAAGGATTTCCAGCGGAAAGAAAAAGAGGATTATGTTTGAAGATTGAGGAAGAGCCTTTACGGCTTAAAACAAGCTCCAAGACAGTGGTATAAGAAATTCGAGTCTGTGATGGGGCAATAGGGATACAAGAAGACTACTTTAGACCACTGTGTGTTCGTTCAGAAATTTTCTGACGATGACTTCATCATCCTATTGCTCTATGTGGATGATATGCTGATTGTTGGCCAGAATGTCTCCAGAATCAACAGCTTGAAAGCACAGCTAAGCAAGTTTTTTCGCCATGAAAAACCTGGGGCCAGCAAAACAAATTCCCAGGATAAGAATTGTTCGAGATCGACAAGACAAGAAGAAATGGTTGTCTCAGGAGAAGTACATTGAGAAAGTGCTTCAGAGGTTCAACATGGATAAGGCTAAAGTAGTCAACTGTCCTCTTGCTAACTACTTTAGACTTAGCCCTGAGCAGAGTCCATCTACGGATGAGGAGAAGAAAGAAATAGAGCGGATTCCATATGCCTCAGCAGTGGGAAGCTTTATGTATTCCATGGTATGTACCCGACCAGACATTGCTCACGCAGTCGGAGTGGTGAGCCGATACCTTTCTAATCCTGGTAAAGAGCATTGGAATACTGTCAAGTGGATTCTCAGGTATCTTCGAGGAACCTCCAAACTGTGTTTATGTTATGGAGAAGACAAACCGGTGCTGGTTGGATACACTGATGCAGATATGGCTGGTGATGTTAGTTCCAGAAAATCTACATCAGGATACCTGATTAATTTTTCAGGGGGAGCTGTGTCATGGTAATCAAGGCTACAAAAGTGCGTTGCTCTGTCAACTACAGAAGTTGAGTTTATTGCAGCAACGGAAGCATGTAAGGAGTTGTTGTGGATGAAGAAGTTCTTAACTGAACTTGGTTTTTCGCAAGACAGTTATCAGCTATTCTGTGATAGTCAAAGTGTTATCCATCTTGCGAAGAATGCCTCTTTTCATTCCAGATCGAAACACATAGATGTCAGATACAACTGGATCAAGGATGTGCTAGAGAAGAAGCAATTACAACTCGAGAAGATCCATACAGAAGAGAATGGATCAGATATGCTGACGAAGACACTTCCAAGAGGGAAGTTTGAGTACTGCAGAGAAGCTGCCGGACTGGTGGATCCCCCCAACATGTAGTCGGAAGGAGGAGAATTGTTAGTGTGTGGTTCCTCCACTAATTGTGGGGGATCACCACTTGCATTAATGAAAACCACCACCACTAAGCTAATGGAGCACTAAGCTAGTGGAAATTTTTTCAGTTCAGTCCCTGCAAGCTAGTTTTATTGTAGATCAGTCCCTGTCAACATGCCTATAAATAGGCTTCTCATTTGCTCTTCAAAGCATCTCAACATTCACAACAAGTGTGAATAAGAGAGTGAAAGAGAGAGTGTGTGAGAGGGAAGAAAAATTGAGAAGAAAAATTCCCCTCTTAAATTTAAAAGTGACAAAATAGTGAGGAAAAATACCTTAGGGGTATTTTTGACAAACACTTGGGAAACACCTTGTGAGATACTATTTTGGGTAGAACTCTAGGTTGATTATACCCCTAAAATTTAGGGAAGTCTCTCTTGTAAGCCTACTATTTTATACTGGAAGTTTTTCCGGTAGGTGAGCCACGCTAAATATTGTGTGCTATTTATTTTCTGTTGATCATTATTCTGCAAGATAGTGCCACCGGGCCCAACATTCTTATGGTGTTTGGTTGGGGGGTTTGCTTATTCCATTGGTAATTGCTCTGCTTTAGCTGCTGAGTGCTGGGGCTGTTGGGTGGGCCTACATTTTGCATGGGACCGAGGCCATCGCCGGGTGGAGTTCCAGACGGACTCCCTTCTCTTGGCTAACTTCTTGCACTCGCCGGGGATGGTTCCACCACTCTCTGTTTCTGCACTGGTGACTGATATCTGTGCTCTTCTGCGACGAGATTGGACAGTTCAGGTATAGCATGTATACTGAGAGGCGAACCGTGTGGCGGATGGGCTGGCTACCTTAGCTCAGACCCTGTCATTGGGGTGCATTAGTTGCAGGCAGCCCCTGTTTCTGTATTGTCTATTTTAGAAGCTGATAACATTGGGTTGGCTATACCGAGAGAATGTGTAATTTCCAGTAATTAATTCAATGGGCAGTTTTGCCCTCCTTTCACACAAAAAAAAATGTCATCTTTGCTTTGAATATGTCTCCCTACAGGGGTTAATTACATTTTTACCCCCTGTATTTTCGTTTATTATTCACGAACCCCCTGAACTTTTTTTTTCATCAATCGACCACCTGAACTCCCAATTTCATGCAATTGACCCCCTCCGTCCATGGGCAGATGGATTCCGTCAACTACACTAACGGAATGCAGGGATGGATGACACGTGGCAGCATCGTAACCGTTCAATAATTTTTTATTTTTTAACAAAAAATACGAATTTATTTTTACATAAAATTAAATAAAATTCAAGAAAATAAAAAAGGAAAAGAAACAAAAATATATTAACAAAAAAATATCGAAATTAATACTACAATTCTCTAAAAATATGTAAAGCTCGTATTAATTACTAATTATTATTCCCTAAAAATATAGAAATCTCCCATTAATTGGTATAAAAAAATATCTTAAAATTTAGGAAATTAATAATTATTATTCCCTAAAAAATATGGAAAGCTCCCATTAATTACTTTTTAGGAAATTAATAATTATTATTCACTAAAAATATAAAAAACCCAATAATTAGTATAAAAATAGAAAAATATCTAAATTTTAGTAAATTAATAATTATTGTTCCCTAAAAAATATGGAAAGCTTCCATTAATTAGTTTAAAAATAAAAAAATACCTAATTTTAGGAAATTAATAATTATTATTCCCTAAAAATATAAAAGCTCCCATTAATTAGCATAAAAATAGAAAAATACTTAAATTTTAGGAAATTAATAATTATTCCCTAAAAATATGGAAAGATCCCATTGTTAGGAAATTAATAATTATTATTCCCTAAAAATATAAAAGCTCCCATTAATTAGCATAAAAATAGAAAAATACTTAAATTTTAGGAAATTAATAATTATTCCCTAAAAATGTGGAAAGATCCCATTGTTGGGCTGATTGACACGTGTCAAAATTTTATTCATTCAATATTTTTTTTATTTTCTTCTTTTTCCAATTATTTTACAACAAAGTAAAAATATTGTATCAAAATCTTTTTTTCTGGAAAAATTAAAATAACCAAAAAAATTATTAAATGATTAAGAATCTGATTGTTTTCCATTTTTTCTTTTTTCTTTTTTTTGCTTTTTTTTTCTCTTTTGATATAATATTTTTTATTCTATATTTTTAAGAAAAAGAAAATAGAAAAAATTGAATGGTTAAGATACTGCCACATGTCACTTATCCCTGCATTCCGTTAAATCATTTAACGGAAACCTAAAATTTCTAACGGAGGGGGTCAATTGCATGAAATTGGGAGTTCAGGTGGTCGATTGACGAAAAAAAAAGTTCAGGGGGTTCGTGAATAATAAACGAGAATACAGGGGGTCAAAATGTAATTAACCCCTCCCTACAGTATCATTGCAAAACACTTTTGACGTATATGACAGGCCAAAAAATTATGGCCACAATATATAACTTCTTTTTTTGAGAATATCGTGGATGATGAAAACAAGCATTTTATTAAAGATCATCTAAAGGCATAGGAGATTCCATTTCATGAATTAATCAATGTTGGGTTTTAAACATTTTCTTAGTTAAATCATAACATAACAGGCTTTCCGCGCGTGTCTAGCGCGTGTAATCCTCTCAATTGTCTTACTGCTTTTTTCACTCTTTTCTCTTGGTTCTTTTGACGAACGGTGGCATGCCAACACCAACTGCTGCTGGGGGTTCAATATCTTAAAGTATCCAACATCACAAATCCATTTGTTTTCCTCTTCACAAATCCATCTGCAAGAAAATCATTGGATTCATGAAGACATTACCAGCAGCTTCATGTCTCAGTGCCTTCATGAGGTTAAGCTTCACAAAAAAGAAAAAAGAAACAGAATTTCATTCTTCTTGAATATCAAAGGTGGTAGAGGTTTAAATATAACATAAGTACCAATCTAGTCTGACAACATATGTAGTTGCTGATAATCATCTGAGCGTGAATACTCAATCTAATATCAATTTCCAGCACTATTATGGAAGGCAAGAAGTTGATGAGAGATTGCTGCTAAGTAACAATAATGGAGCCACAAAAGGGTCTAGTTAGTTAAACAAGACCCTGAAAGCAAAGCATTAGTATAAACATTTAGGCTAAAAAGATGCAAATTACCAGAGGCGGCGTCTCTGCTAATTTGATGCTCTTCATTGTGATTCCCATGAGCAGATTCAGATATATTTTCCTCCTCTGTGTTGTTTTGGAGAGTTGATGAGGTTCCCTGTGATTCATGACAAGACTGTAATCCAAGTTGAGCAGATGCTTCGCCACTATCTCTGGCTAAAGATGATCTGTAGGCAGATCTTCTGCTAAACTGTGATTCCCAGAGAAATTTAGCAGATGGAGTTAGAGGAAGCCGGCAGAGCGGGCAGGTAATGCGGGTAGTAAGCCAAGTATCAATGCATTCCTTGTGAAAAGCATGGCCACATATAGGAAGTTGCTGCAGAAGATCATCTGGTTGGTAGTCACTTAAGCATACTGTGCACCTGTGACCATAATGAAGATGTTTCATCATAAATTGTAAAAAGACAAAGTGTGTTGACATATACTACCAATTTTATAAGTTAATTGGGATCACCACTTAGTCCAAAATTGTATGCCAAGATACAATAAAATCACCTAGTTAAAGATATTTTTCCTTAAAATCAACAACTCACTTGTTTTTACTTTTGAATATAAGTTGAATATCTATATTGGACAGAAACAAATTTTTATAATATTATGTAGCGCACAAAGATTCATGTTTAACTATTATTCCAAATACACTCTATTTTGAATTCTCAAAAAAAAAAAAATACACTCTATTTTCAAGTTGCAAGTTATGAGAACTCACCAACCAGCATTCACCATTAAATAATGTCAAGAAATCTTAAAGTATCCAACATCACAAATATGCCTTATTCAAGTCTATCAATCAAGCCGTTTTGTTAGCTTAAATAATATATACTCTAGATGTTTGGCAAAATAATGAAACACATCCCTTCAAAATTCATATCTAGCTGAACATCAAGCTACATAATTAAAAATACTGACCAAAATAAGTTTCAAAAACATTGAAAACAATACAAGATTTAGTAAAGAAACTGCTGCACTCACTTTGTATCATTGATAGATTTGTTCTCCTTGTAGAGCATGGTGGGTAGCTTCTCCCTCACCTCTTTCTTCAAGCCAAATTCCATCTCCTATAGTACACAATCAGAAACACTAAAAACATAATACCCAACACAAATACATATCTAGAGGCAATGAAGCACAAAGATTTTACATCAAAGTTGTCTTCTGCAGAAACTTGCATCCTCAATGAATCCAAATCCACATGTGCCGGGTAAAAATAGAACAAGTAGAACAAATACAATAGAAAGAACATCAAGAAGATTGGCATAATGTAGATCAAAGCATGATAGTAGAATTTCAGTTCAGTAGAATATGATCTTTCATTTGGATATGAGTAAGAACTTGTAGGCTCTGGGTAAACATAATTATAATTCATGTTTAACTATGTAATTGTTGAAGAACACTCTCTAAGTAGCTTAAGTTCTCGAGAGAACCCAGATGAAAACTGAAACTTAGTAAAGGTTTTCTTTGCGGGTGATAAAATGATACAATCAAGAGAGGACAACTATGGTTTAGGTGTTCCTCTCTAGGAATTGATTGGCATCAATAAATATGGGCTTTATAGAAAAGGAAATGTGGACAACTTTAAGATTATTTTTTTAAAAGAAATGAGGGAACTTGGATCTTGAAATGCATGAACCGTTATTTTCCAGGTGTAAGTGAATACTGCTGGACACAAATTTAAATAAAGAACCAATGTGGAAAGCCATTGGCTTTTTCTTTCCATTCATGAACGTTAAAACTTATTCCATTTCTAAACATAGTAACTAAAATTAGCAATGCAAGTTGAGATTGAGTTGGAAAATAGCCACCAAACTTCAAATTGTCTCACGTTTAAGGTTTGTGAATGAATTTGAGACTATTTACTTGAAAATATTTGGAAATCTTTTGCAATGCACACTAATGTAGGGTTGATCCAAGTGGTAAGCGACTCGGTTTTGCCTAAGTGAAGTCTCGGTTTCGAGCCCTCGTGTATGCATAAAATTCTTATTGGAAGACTCACCTACCATAACCAAATGTACGATTCGAGTCGGTTCCGGATTACACAACAGGGTACATGATTATTACAAACACAAGATTCTTAAACTGTGTCCTCGGGGCACCAGTGTTGTTTCTGGGTGATTTTTGCAAATTTTAGCGACAACTCTCCAGGTCATTGCGATTAGCAACACAAGATGAGCTCCAGTGCGAGCAACAGACCATATTATTAATTTTAACACAATTAACAGCAGTAGATTACTGTATAAAAAAGTAAACGAAACAGAAGTAATTCCATTCCAACCTCTAAGTCTGGCATCTTAGAATATGGAAACCACATATAACGTTAGTTTCCATGAACGGTTTCTACCATCCAAATCCTGGATCATTTAGTGCAGGAAAAGCAATTTTATTTTGGGCTTCCAAAATCAATTTTCAATTCAATTAAATGCAATTAGGAGTACAATAGGAAAAATATATACAATCACTGTTCTTTTGACAAAACTGAGCCAGTGAATTTTCACCCTGATTCATTCTTAGGCAGATACAATCTGGTACCAACATGTCTACGATAAGATCTGAATGTAATATGGGATTTGTGCATATATACAATAATACAAACTGACTTCAGTTGCTGTTATGTACACACCACATAATTTTGTTAATTAAGCACCACTTCTCCTGGTCACTGCCATTAGCAAACCAAGAAGAATGCTTGGATAAATAAAAAATACTCATCAAACACCCTTGGAATCTTGAAGCGCAATGGTTGGTTTCTTTGGGCTAGGTGAAACAGTACTGAACTTGCGAACCAATACTTTGAAACATGGAAAGAATATAACATGCAGTGCAGCCAAAATGAAGGGTGCAGCTACAAGCCATCCCAGCAACTGCAAAATATAATACAACCATTAAATTACATGGTTCCATTGATAAGCTCTCTAAAAGAAGATTACAACAACTTCTCAGTTATGGAGAAGTAAACAGAGTCTTGAATTTTCAATATGAAGAAGCATTTAATCCGCAAATAGGAGCATCACCACAATTAATGTCCTTAACAAAATCGACACCAGCATGCTTGCAAATTGTAAATTCAATTTTTGTAATTGAAGGGATATGAGTTAGACAGTATTGAAGAAGCACAATGAAAATGCATAGACCTCAAATGTACTACTGAGATTGAGGTAATTCTAACTGGGTAAACTCCCGACTCTCCTTGTTCTTTCCAGGTTTACTAACATCTAGACTTTCCTCACACAGGTGTAGGGGGAATCTGACCGTTCATTATTTGATGATGAGTTGAACTGAGAATATGAGAATTCACCATGTCTTAACCATTTATACGGCAAATTTATTCAAACTTGATATGGTTGAACTGAGGATGTGAGAATCCTCTGTTTTGGTTGGTTGACCCCACATCTAAAATCAAGAGTATATTATGCAATAACTACTGTTTAATACTTGATTTATGATTAAATGCATGCCATGGTCAAGGAGGTCTGTTGCGAGGTGCATGTATTATATATGAACTCACAGGTGCTGCTTACCGCATTTGCAATGCTAACTATGACTTCTCGAGATGCTTGGCCAGTCAGAACCTTCTTTAAAGCGTCAGTTGTCAATGGAAAATGAGGTCCACCGGAGATAAACTCACCAAAGCGCAAGAACGGAACTATAAGACTAGAAAGCAAAACATATATTATGAGAAGTCAAACAAGAAATGAAGCAAGCATAAGGTGCTTGATGTTTGCATTTGGGCAAAAACTGCTTCAAAGATGTTACTGTGCCACAGAGCCAAAGCTCCATGGACCAGTAGGCAGTAGGAGACAATTTTACAACCAAAAGAGTTTGTTTCACCTCAGAATAAGCTAATATGGATCATAACATGCAGATCAGATGGTAGCATTATATCATCACATACATATGTTGCTTCTTTACCTGAAAACTCCAGTACTGTGCAAAATAAAAGTTGATGGCAAAGTAACGGAATCAGACACTAGAGAGCAGGAATACCTCAACTCTATTGGTGTTGCTATGAAGTTAAACAACATCACGGTAGGAGCATGGCAAAAAGACCCAAGAAACGCAATGGCCAGCCCGCATAGCAAGACAGTAACCCCTGCAAATAACAACAGTAGCTCAAATAAAGCACTCCAGTCCTACAGAAATCCTCCATGAAACACAACTTCCCCAAATATGAGAAACATTACAACAGAAGGAACAGGAAAGTATCAAATCCTTCTCTTTCCCAATTGACATAAACTTTGGCAGCCAAAAGCCTCCCTAGGGTGCACCATATACACAACCATTCAACTCAATGTACTTTGTTTCTTAGAGATGGAGTCCAAAACAAAAGGAAGGAAAGAACTCACACAAAACCCATATGAATAAAACTTCCTAACATGAACTGCTGGATTCCTTGCAGTATATCTAATCTGCAATGCTACAATCCTTTCATTTGCTTCATTCTACATCGTACTTCGGTGTTAAACAAAAAATAAAACCACCCAGCAGCATCAACTATCACCCAAAAGCAGTCAACCTCAATATCTAACAAAACTCCAATTTGAAAACACAGAAAATCAGTCCCTAACCAAACACATTCAAAAAGCAGAAAAATTGTTGAAAACGATCAGATTGAAAAACTACTATGAACACAGAAACAGACTAAATATTCATTCCACTCTTCTCTATAATTAAAAATCAGCCATTCCTCGACAAAGTTTTAAACATTAAAAACTCTATCATTCCAAATTTAACAAATCTGACTAAATTTAATTCACTTTCATGAACCAAATTTTCTTTTAAAAAAAATAAAAAATTACCACAAATCGGGAAAATCCCCAATGTAATTCCCAAAGCTGCCGAGAAAGCCAGTTGCTTCGGCTCCATACCTCTGCAAAAAAGAACACAAAACCAGAACGGAAAACAACTCAAAACTTCGTTTTTTTTTAAAAAAAAAAGAAAACACAAATTCATGAAACGAAGAAAAGAAAGAACAGAGATTTACCTGCGAAGGATTAGGTAGAGAGGATCCACGATCTTCTTCTGGACCCACGCGCCCACTCCGATCTTCGTAACCGCCGCCATTTCTTCAAGCTTTTAGCTTTTGTTTTTCTTTGATATAAATCTTCAAGCTTTTAGCTTGAAATGAGACGGATTTGTGTGTGTTTGTTTTTCTATTTATTATATGAAATGTTTAATTTAATTTCTGGATTTGGAGAAAATCAGGGGGGAGGAATTCATTGATTGATTAATTAGTGCATTTAATTCAGAGACAGAGAAAGAATCAGATTCCTTCCTTGGATTCACCAACTTTTCGTCCTTCACAGCGCGGAATTAAGGATAAAATTCCCTTTTTGTGTGGTTTTTGTCTATTGTTTCTTTTTACAGGAGATGGGAATCTTTTACCATTTTTAAAAAGATGGAGGAGGAGGAGAGGGAGGAGGAGGGGAAGGGAAGGAGGGGAAGTTAGTTGGGATAAAATAAAAGCAATCCAGAGCGGGACCGGTGTTGTTGGTTTTTGTGGAAAAAGTCCCTGGCAAGTCCTATAACTTAGGGTCGCTGTCCTTTCAAGTACTATAACTTTTAAAAGAGCTTTCTAAGTCCTATAACTTTTATAAATTATACCTAAAAAGTCCTACACTACTTTTCATCTAACTCAGTTGAGTTTTTCCGTCAAGTGACAGCGTGGGAATGACATGGTATTTGATGTATTAATATATAAAGAAAATTAAATTTGAATTTGAAATATAGTTATAACTTATAAGGCTAATTAACAGACTTAAATCTAAATAAGCCTAATTAATACTTAACTTAATTATCCTATTAATTCTTAAATATCACACACAACGAAGACAACAACTATTTTCTTTTTTCTCTTCTTCTCTCTTTCTTTCACACTGGCGTGGTCTTAGGGTTTTTTGTCTTAAAGAGGAGACAACAAGAGTGAGGCAAAGAGAGGCTTTGCAGACAAAAGAAAAACTAGAAAGGGTGAGTTTTTTGGACAGAGAGGCGTGGAGGAACTAAAGAAGTTGGTTTTCCAAACAAGAAATCATACCAATTGATTTTTGAAGAAGAAGAGACAAAGAAGGGTTACATAGGAGTGGAATCAGAAGAGACCAAAATAAAACCTGTAAGCTACCGATGATGCTTCCATATGCACATATAGGTGAGATTTTTACTGGGTTATGCTTCATATATCACGCCTAATGTCATTTAGTTGTTTAGAAATA